>CAXKVY010001279.1:110000-145643 GCA_964058915.1 Tetropium fuscum | reverse complement strand
TTACAGGAACCGCATATTTGTGAGTTTGATTAATTGATTGAGTTTGATAAAAATTGGGAAATGTTGTCTATAACGCACTTCTCTACTAATTACCTTCCCTGTTAATTCACGATTTTAGTGAAACAATACATAAAGTGAAATATCCAATTCAAGACGCCATGTCATAAATGTCATTGGGGAACATTGAATTGTTTTTTCTTGTATCAGACAGGGTGCAAAGTTGATCATTTTGATCTAATAAAAACATTTTTCAAAACATGCTCTAATTGTTTTACATAAAAGTGAATAACTTATAGTAGGGTATGTGAAACATTTTGAACGAAATTTTTTATGATTTAACGCGAACTCACGGAAAATGTTTGTTCTGGTGAATAAACAAAATTTCTACCTCTAAAAATCTAAAGGTCTTAGTCTAAAATCTTAAGTCTAAAATTTCTACCTCCTAAATTGACCACAACCCTTTTTTTCGCCATTTTGGGGTATTTTGGACATTTTTAGGGGAAGTTCGTCAAAAAAAAATTGCTATGTCCAGTTGTATTGGGAATTCAGAAACCAAACTGGAACCCTTTTATTGTCAATGTTTAAGGAGCTCTCAGTTGAAATTTGAAGTTAATCCGACCTCCCCCCTCCTCGCAATAGATATATATGTATACATAAATGCATGGGCAAATGCATACAACTTGCGTGACGACTAACTCGGGCAGTTTTCAACCGATTTAGCTGAAATTTGGACTAAAGGGGTAGTTCTTATGCCTTCAAAATCGCACTCCAAATTTCAAGTTAAAATATTAAATAATTTCCGAGAAATTCGAGTTTAAGTCAATTTTTTAGCTAATTTTTAAATTGAGATATCTCATGTCCTTTTCATCTGATTGACATCTGCTTGGCGGCAAAATGTAGGTATTTGCATATATTTTCACGTGGTATACGACATTCACGTTTTTATACGACATTAGCAATATGATACTATTATAGGTGATATATAGGTATATATATATATATATATATATATATATATATATATATATATATATATATATATATATATATATATATATATATATATATATATATATATATATATATATATATATATATATATATATATATATATATATATATATATATATATATATATATATATTAACATAAAAGAATCATAAAATGTGCCTGTGAATGCAAATATGTATGTGTAAATACGTGTTAATGTGTTTTTATGTGTGTATGTAAGTAAGTGTTCGTGTATGTAAGTGTGTGTATGTAAGTGTGTGTGTATGTATGTATGTATGTGCGCGCGCGTGCCTTATTACGCGTACGTTAAAAAATCACATAATGGTCTATATAATATACTTGAACACGCCCAATATCCATCTTATAATAATAATAATAGAACACACATACCTACATGTAAATCCACGTGTATAATAATTATAGAATACTATAATAAATATGAGGGGTGCATATCTATCTCATATATACAATATATGGTCTCTCATCGTATACTTACACATACCTATAATAATAAGTATGTGTAAAAATTTTGTATATAAATAACGGATGAGAACATAGTCTAAGAAGATCTTCTCATCTTATGGATGAGAACTACTTTGTAAGGCTGATTGAAGTTTTTGGTACACCAGCTGTCAGTTTTTGTAAGAACACGTGTGGTCTTAGTGATCTCATCTCGTGCTTCAGTCTTTGTTTGACTAGCTTTAACGTTGCTCTTTTTAAATAATTATAAAAAAAATATCAATAATGGAAGCAGATTTACAGATTTGCATATTGTGTCCTGATGAACCGCAGCCAATCTTTGAAGATCGTAAACGACAGTAAAGCAAGAGGGTTTGAAAAAAATTCGCTCTATCGGTCGACAAGTAAAGGGTGATAATAAGTTTCGATTATTGCCAGCATCCTTGACGGAAAAGGATTTTCATTTTATGTTAAAAAAATATATAATTATATATATATACTTATATATATAATTATAAAATATTAAATATATAATTATATATAACTCTATTTTAACATAATATATGTTAAAAATAATAAAATTTATGTTAAAGTAGCTTTTTTACCTGTTTGTTTCTCGTGGTGATAAAAAATAACAGGCACTATATGTCTCTGCTCTTAAAATATGCCTAAACTTAAATACACACAATGAAAACACACATTTAAAAAGTCATCCAATAAGGATACACAAAACAATAAAAATAAACTAGTACAATACCCCGAAAATTAGAATAACAAAGTTTGTCAACTGTCACAGTTATAAAATACCATTTAATCTCATATGAGTCAGGTCATTTCCCGCTTTAATTGTACCCACGCTACGTCACGATGCAGCGCGGCCGAGGAGATAATTAGGTGGGGGTCGTCGGATATAGAGCTAAATGGGAAGTAACCGTCCTGTCTAGTTTTAAGTTCTTGGCAAATACCTACATTTTGACCCCAAGCAGATCTCAATCGGATGAAAAGGACATGAGATATCTCAATTTGAAAATTAGCTAAACAATTAGCTCGATTTTCTCAGAAACTATTTAATATTTTAACTTGAAATTTGGAGGGTAGTTTTGAATTTTCTGGGGTCGCGTTAAATCATAAAAAAATTACCGATATCACTTATTTTTTGGTTTCACATTGCTAATTAATCCTTGTAAACTATAATTCTAGAGCCACTTGCCAAAAATATCTTGTATGTGCGCGATCTGGTGAGTTAATTATGTTTTGCTTCATAATAATGGAAACTTCTCTTTGATATGAAAACAACGCGCACGCCCTACTAAGTTAAATCCCTACTAAGTTAATGCCCTATAATAAGTTAAATCAATAAATAATTCTGCAACAACTCTTATTGTTGAAACCTACACCAAGTTGTTAACAATAATTTGTATTAATACTCCAGGCGTGACTTTTGCTACCAAATTCGTGCCCTATGATTTTTTATTCCGTTTAGGTATATGGATGTCTTTAATATTTAATTTTAACACCTGGTAACTACGCCACGATACACCTGGAGGAATTCGGGAAAACCGCGTCGGAAGGCCTCGGAAACCGCGGATTCCCGATTAACTCAGATTATATGGCTCAAACGGGAACAACACCGATTACAAAAGTTGTACATCTATAAATGCTCTACCTTAACGACCCTATACATTTTTTTAGTACGCCTAACCATTTTGGATATACCACGTAGACTAAGTGTAAAATGCATTTATATCCTGATGACGACATAATCAAAAATAATAAATATTAAATTCAATCAACCATAAACATTATTCATTGAAGTAAACAGAGAGGGTTTAACCCACGACAAAAAATACTAATTGCAGATAAACTCGTTGAGTTGTCTGTCAATGCGGTTAAACCGTTTAACCGGATATCCAGACAAAATGTCACCAGACGATTGATTTTATTGGCTCTGTGGTATCCGGATTTATTTTTTAACCCGGGTGTGAATGTTCATATTATTATCTTGCAAAACTCGTATAGCACTACTACCGCTGAGAGTATAGTCAGGGTCGGCACACGAGCTGTTTGATAAAGCTCAAACTGTGAACCGGATATGCAAGGTAGCAAGATATATATTATTTATTTTGTGACTGAAAACAACAGATATTGCGTTTCGAATTAATAAAAGCAGGATACTTTTAGAACATATCAAATCTGATGTTAATCAGATCAGATAGGAGCGGATCATCATTAAAATGTTGATTAAATCATTAATATTGTTGATGGGTCCTGCTGTACAGTGAGAAGCTCGAGGAGGGGCTGTAGGATCTTCTGTTTTCTGTTTTTTAGCTGGAGGTTCTGAGACGTCCCTTCTAAGGGTGTTTATGATATTGGTTAATTGAGTTGGCTGAACTGTGGCCAGTAATTTCAATTAATTGTTCACCCACTCCTTTAGCCAGGTTACTGACTGCTGTCGACCGCATAGAGCGGTTTGTTATTTTTATTTCTTTTGTATTTAATGCTGCCTTCTCTGCTGCTTCTTCAGTCCATTTCGAAAGTTCGTTTTTTCTCACTAGAGTATTTTTGTACCATCCACTTGATTGTTCTTTGTTCCATGATGGGTTTACTGTTAAGAATAATCCATGTTATTATTCTAGATGAACGTTAAACCATTAGAATGTAAAAAAAGACAGACTGGACAAAAGGTAAGGTTCTTTTTTTTGGGGACCAGCCATTTACTATCGGCCATTTTTTCTCAACCCTGGGCCGTTTTATTGAAGAGAAGGTTATATTCTACTCTTCCTAAAAAGTAGGATTTTTGAACATCAGTTATTTTAAAAAATATGTAATTATGTTATCTACCTATTTTAATCCCAGAATTATCAACTTGTCTGAAAATGTATTTCATGTAATTCTGTAAGTTTTTCGTCTTTGCTTTTTCGATACGATATTTTTTTTGACAAGTATTTGGGACAGTTCGGAAATTTACTTGGTACGCTAGTTTCTTTTAATCGAGGTAAAGCTAAAATAACTGAAACGATCTCATCAGTTTTTGTATCCTGTTGGGAAATTTTGTAAATAAAATCTTCCTTTTCAAGGTGTCACTCACACTCGGTGGCACTCGGGCATTGTCACTCGGTACAAAACATTCACGTGGAATTGCAGAGAGCCATTTTCTGCGATACTCTTCGTCTGGAAAAACGAAACACCCGAACTTTTCTACTGGTTTCGTAATTTCCTGTACAACCGGGAACACAACACTTTTGGGGTATTATGATATAATACCGCAACAAATAAACCGTTGAGAAAGATCAAAGTGCAATAAAAATAACCCCTCTAGAGGTGTTGTTATTGGCACGTGGCGGCGTCCTATACTAAAACCCAAATCAAAACATCGTTAACAGGGCTGCCAAATTACAATTGACACCAAAGTTGTTAGTTGCTTGCTTCTTATTGACTTTTTGCGGCCAATTTGATTTGATAGTTGACTAATGAGGAAGCTACTTTATTTTGTTTACATTCTAATTTGTTTACATTCTAAATACAGTACAACATATAGGCAGAGAAGCGTCGCACTGGAACACATTCTGGCATCGCTGCTTCGACTGACCTAGACAAGCCCGTTGAATTAGCTTAGAGAGTATATTAGCCTCCATCTGGGTTAAGCCCCCAGATCGTGCCGTCACCATGATATTTAAAGTAAGCACCTTGTCCTTATTAGAGGGGTTGTTGGTTTTAACGGTATTGTACGGTACATTTTTCTCAATCTCCAGATCAATATTTGTCATAGAACCACTTCCAAAGCGACTCATTTTCACTACATAAGCTGACTAGCACTGTTTAAAAACAATATTACAAAATTTATTGACAATAACTCAGAAAAATTGTTTAGTGTCGTTTTCTGGTGTCCTAGGAGACCATAATTACTTGTTATCAAAGGTATTGTAATTTTTGGTGACAACAGCTGCCAAGTTTTGCCGCGGGTAAACCCGAAAAAACTGCTGACAAGTGTTATCATACAGTTTTTCCATCTAGAAACTATTTGTGATTCAAAATTGCGCTTTTGTGATAGGTGGAAATTAAGACGAGGGAAATAGTCGAGCTAAATGTACTAGGCGATTGTTTTTTCTGTACCATAGACCCTTTTACCCACGCATTCTTTTCGTCACTACGCACCTGATTATTATTAGTAAGCTAACTGAAAGCGCTGCTTTCTTACCAAACATATCGTGATTTTATACATTTTTACATTTTCCTGCATTTTAAAGTTATAGAGCAAAATTTAAATTAATTAATTAATGTAAATATGTTTTTCTGCACATACTCTTGAAGACGCTAGTAAAGGTCACTAAAACTTTACATTTCTGGATGAATCTTATATCAGAAGGAGAATAATTTATTTGTTAAAATCTGATAATTCAAAAACTAAAAATGTGTGTGTGTGTGTTTGTGTTAGACATTTCCCCTTCTAACCATGACTAGGATCCTCCATTCTTTATTTAAAAAATGTTGTCTCCTTGTTTGTTTGTAAGCACCTTCACAAAAAAATGCAAAAATGAATAGATAAAAACACACGTTATACAAGTAAAATAACATTGAGGTTTATCTATGAAGAAGGGTACAATATTACTTTATCGTTATCAAATTCCTAATTTGCAAATGGCCTTTGACGCATCTCATATATTATTTAATTTTAAAGTGTATCTGACGGTCACAAATGATAAACATATAAATAATATTTATCCCTTATTTATATTTACAATAGGCGCGTTTTCCCTAAGTTGACACTAAGTTGACAGTTATTGCAAATTGACGCACCATCACAATAAATTGGAAATATTAAACCGGTGAATTGAAAATATAAAACCGGTCTCATTTTGTAAAACTACATGACGCAGTAAGCCGTGCGATATAAGAAAAATATGTTGCAACTTGACCTACAGCAATGGAGAACAATAATTTGGTTAGAGACTGTTTTCCCAGATAGAAAATTGTGATTAACGAAATGGGATGGAAGAGCTATCCAGATATGATATGCGTAAAAATGGACAAGTAAACAAAGTTACTTCCTAAATTCAGTGTAGTAGAAATTCCAGAATCCGGAAATTAATACAAGGTTGAAGGTAGAAAGTCATGCATACTCGCATTACTCACCCACTCTGCTATCCGGTTTTAATCTTCAACTAAATTGATATAAAGGACACCATTGTTGTTTTATTGCGTTGACACGAATGTCACGAATATATTATGCCAAAGATAGCTATTTTATCTTTGATTATGTCCATTTAAACTAATGTAATCCAAGATATGTTTTTTAAAATAAATCTAACTTTATCTCGAGAAGCAGTATTACAGACTCCTGTATATGTTCTTTATTTCTTCTGCGCAAAGTATTTCTTAATGCCCCAATGAAAAAATAAAGGAACTGTCTACAGAACATATTATATACGTACGAAACCGCAGCGGCAACATTAACACACTAAAAATATTCTTAGGAAACCACCTAGTCCTCCTCGTTAACCTTACGCCATATACACGTATCTTTATTTTATGGTCAGTCGTCCACCCTGTGGCAAAAGATATTGTGTTTTAGGGCAAGGAAATATATTTGTTTCGTCTATCTGAAACGATTAAGTAAAAAATATGGGAAACGCACCGCTGTACACCGCTAGGCTATCAACGTTCTGGCAAACGTGTGATGAAATATATGTCTGAAATGTAAGATTTAACCGTTCATGCGCAGTAACCTCGATAAGCAGGGGCGACTACGTATATACAGAAGTTCTGTAGCACTCTTTAAAATAAATTGCGATGTATATCACCATGGCTTCGGGTAATTTATTTTTAATAAGTGGCGTTAAATATTTATTTATTACAGGGTACACATGAAGATATTGGCGAACTGTATCAAGATGAAGGCAATCAGGCAGCTGTTTTACTGAGGACGGATGGTACTGAATTAGTAGTGGTGAGAATATAATAATAATATAATAGTTATTGTTAAGGAATTGGGGTGCGTTATTAGCGTTAAGAGTGCGTAACACTAATTAATGTAACAAATAAACTGCATGGACGCTAAAGTGGTTAAAAATTACATTCTAAAAAAGTAATACGGAAACTTCTTTCCGTGACTATGGAAAAAATTGTACTTTCTTATCCTTTCGCTGTACCGTAGAGTCGTACAGTACTTGTATATCACTATATATATACACTGGCGGACAATATTAACGCAACACAAAAAAATTTGCCCAACTTTGGAATACACTATTTTTTGAACCCGTCATCTTTTCTTTAAAAATTGTATAGGAAATTTTGTAGTAAATTCACTGAACTTTTTAAATTTGTTGTTTAACCAAAAAATTACATACATACAGGCTGTACCAATGACGATAGTTTTTTTCTCAAACATTGAAACACTCTATGGGACATATCAGACACAAATACTGTAAACCATAATTGATTATAGCATAGCCTAATGCTTTTTAACATTTCCTTTTTTTATTCGCTTTAATATCATTTTTATTGAAAATAGAGAGATTTTAAAATCATAATGTTTGGAAGCCTTTTAATTAAAACAAATAATTAAGTAGGCCAGAAAACTAGCACCAGAAATAAAGTTGGATTTTACGTTTCTATTTTAAATTAACGCATTAATATCTAAAATATCAACTTGAGTTTAAAGAAAGAAAAGAAAACAAAAACAAACAAATTAATGTTATTAACAAAAAACTAATAACCAGTATTTCCGCCCCTACTTCTCACTACACCTTTACATCGTCGCCTCATGCTAAAAAATAATCGCCTAATTTCCTCCTGGTCCAAAGCGTTCCAATATTGGATTAGTGCTTCTTGTACTTCTCCAGGGGTCATAGGGGGTGGTCGTGTTTTTCTCAACTGCCTACCGAGTACATCCCATATATGCTCAATAGGATTGATATCAGGACTTCGTGCTGGCCAATTTAGTGTCTCAACACCTACTTCCTCGAGATGCTCATCGAAAATATGAGCAACACGAGGTCTTGCATTGTCTTGCATTAACAAGAAATTGTCACCGATGTAAGGTGGTGATAAAATATCTGTAATGTACCTTTCGCTATTTAGTGCACCTCCATGTACTGGTAACAATTCTGTACGTGCATTTAATGAAATTCCTCCCCCCGCTATCCCCTGTCCCTAAATAATCCGAACTTTCAAGTAATGGAATTTGTAAAACCCTTATAGAGAAAAATATCTTAGTTTCAATAGTAGGTCACCAGTTTCTTAAAATCACTACTACTAGATAGTTATAATCAGATATTCTAATTGAAGGATTCAACTTCCAATATTCTTTGAGGGTTTAGGAATATGTTGTTGTAAAACCTTTTTTAAACTGATTTTTAAACGAAACTTACTGTAATTCTAAATTTTTTTTTCTAATCCTAATTTTTGACACTTACTATTTATTAATTTTACATCTATTAGGTATGTTCAGAGAAACCTCCATTGAAGAGAGTGGTTTGACGAATGGTACATTGTGCGTAACGTTCATTTGGCCTTCTTATCACTCGTTGTCGACGATCAGAACTGTAGAGGCAAAACCTAGATTCATCAGTAAATAGCACTCTTCCCCAGTCTTCAATATTCCACTCTAAATGCTCCCTAGCAAGTTGTAACCTAGCTCTTCTGTGCTCTGCTTTAAGAGTGGGTCCTGTAGCTGGAATTCGTATATGAAGATTACTTTCTTTGAGTCTTCTTATTACTGTCTTAGCACTAACTTCAACATCATGGACGGCACTTAGCTGTGCCTGAAGGTGTGTGCTGGTAACAAATCGTTCTCGCAGAGCGCGAACTCTAATAAAACGATCTTGAATCGCTGTCGTAACAAGAGGTCTTCCTTGTCCTCACCGCCTGTCGTAACTCTGTGTTTCTCGAAACCGCTGTACGACTCTTGATATGGTTGAAACAGAAACTCCTAGTCTATCAACTACTACCCGCATACTCAACCATTCATTTATTAATGTCACTGCTTTAACACAATCATCATGGTTAAGATTTCTTCTACCTTGTTCCATATTCAAAACTTAAATTCTGTATATCAACGTTTTGACAACTTATTAATTTTCATTGTTTTTACTCTAAGCCTACTTTTAATTTTCTACCAAATTTTTTACCAGAGGCCTAAGCTTTGATAAACTTGAAAACATGACTATTT
Organism: Tetropium fuscum; assembly: GCA_964058915.1. NCBI lineage: Eukaryota > Metazoa > Arthropoda > Insecta > Coleoptera > Cerambycidae > Tetropium > Tetropium fuscum. The sequence continues at coordinate 136,003 of CAXKVY010001279.1, read as the reverse complement.
TAAAATTTCTATATTTTCATTAAAAATGGAGATATCAAAGCGATTGAAAAAAGAGATGTTAAGAAAGCATTAGGCTATGCAATAATCATGGTTTACGGTTTACAGTATTTGTGTCTGATATGTCCCATAGAGTGTTTCAATGTTTGACAAAAAAACTATCGTCATTGGTACAGCCTGTATGTATGTAATTTTTTGATTAAACAACAAATTTAAAAAGTTCATCTATTGACTACAAAATTTCCTACAATTTAAAAAAAAGTTGAAAAAGATCTAAATTAGGCGACGGGTTCAAAATATAATGTATTCCAAAGTTGGGTAAAATTTTTTGTGTTACGTTAATTTTGTCCGCCAGTATATATATATATATATATATATATATATATATATATATATATATATATATATGTATATATAAATATATATATATATATATATATATATATATATATATATATATATATATATATATATATATATATATATATATATATATAAATTGTGAAAAGAAATCTTGGGTTTGTAGCAAATCATTACATAGAGAAATAAGTAAATAGATGAACTAACTACAAATGGATATCGCATGACATTATATTAATGAAATATTAAACTTAAACTAAACTAAAACTATTAAGATAAAATATCACTGTGTTATCACTGTAAATATCTAGGATTTGATAACTAATCCTAAAACAATAATTTTGAATATTTCAAAATTTCATAAATCATAATCATAATAACAATTATTTATCATCCAAATGTTTTTATATATTTGTTTTTCTCGATTTTTGAAAAAGAAAAATTTTATAGAAGATAATTTGACAGATAATAATTTTAGAGAATTTAATTACGCACATTTTTTTTATTTTGCATTTTCCGATACGCTGCACCGCCTTCAAGATATGTTTATACCAAAAGTATCGAAAAAACGTATATGTATGTATATACGACAACCTTTCCCCAACTACCAATTGTCCGCCTCTATGACAACATGTTCTAGACTCCAAAACCTTCAACTTTTTTCGAAAACATCGCTGTATATTGTATATATACTTATCTCAAAAACGATTATTTTCTTCCTATTTCTACTGGCCTATTTATATGACTTAGCGACTGGCCTAAATATTTTCAACAGTTTAACAAGATTGCCATGGTTATTAGTAGTAACTGACAAGGCTGATATAATTTAAATACGTGAATAACGAAAAAAATATTATGAGCTATTAGGTATGGTTTTTGGGTTATGTTTAATTTTTTTAGTTACCTTCCTTTAGGATCTCGCTAAATAGATTATTTATGCATGGCTTTATGCGTGCTCATAAGTGTTCTTATCAGGTCTACAAAAAAGAATAGCTGATGATGTACTACGTGCTGTGTACGTTCACTGCATCGCCCACCCTCTTAACTTGCTGGTTCAAGATTCATTTAACGGCATACCTAAAGTAAGAGATTTTTTAGTATTTGCCAGACGTTTTAAATTATATTCGCGATTCAGTGAAACGTTTACATTTTTAACAATATTAAAACCAACACTGAAGACGCTGATTCGTCGTCCTTAACTTCATCGTTAAAATCTTTATTTGACAATTATGAAGAAGTATTTGAATTTATGACAAATCAAAGCAATGAAAAAAGCCTAGCAGGAGCGAAGGCAAATAATGCTTTTCCTGAAAAAATATGTTCATTTGAATTTTATTTTTTACTGAAAATATTAGTAAATATTTTTCAAAATATAGAAGTTTTGCAACAGTAATATTAAAAAAGTTGCCACTAACGTTGCAGATGCAGTAAAAAAGATTGATTGCCTTGCTAAAATATTTCAGACTCACCGAACTAATTTTGAAAAATTATGGGAACAAATTATTCAATGAGGAGGATAATTTTAATATCTATGAACCAGTTTTTCCAAGAAAAAGAAAGGTCCCTCTTAATCTAGATGTGTCATAAAATTATTTTTTTTCGAATTCACCTTAAGAGCTATACATATGTTTATATTATGAAATCATAGATACTTGTATTCAAAGTATCAAAGACGGTTTTAATTCGAATAGAATAAAAAGAGCAAGAGATATTGAAGCTTATTTAATAACCCCCACAACGAAAGTGGGGACGTTATTCAAGAAAACTATCGTAGCGATTTTGATATCCAAAGATTATATTTATACGAAAAAAATATTTTTTGATAGTACCGGGGAACACAATTTTCAGTATCAGAAATCGCTTTATTCTAAAAACATTTGGAAGCCGTTTTACCCCACTAAGCTACGGAAAAATGAAGAAATTCATCTTGTCTCAATTTGTCTGGAATTTGAAATATTAATATATTAATATATCAATACTTCATCAATGAAGTATTAATATTTTAAATCTTAATTGAACCTTAATTGATGATCTCAGAGCACGAGCTACTCTTGATCTATACATTTTATCTCTTTTACATGTGTAATATTAAATGGGCTCAGATTTACGTCCGATCCGAAGGATGGCATATCTACTATACAAATATCTTCTTAAACTGACATACAAATCGCAGAACATAGGAGTTTCATTTTGTGAAAGTGTGATCGTTTTGTTCTCATGCATTGAATTATTAATTATAAATAATATTGTTTATTTATAATAGATGATTTTCCACAGAATTCATGTATTTGTTAATTGTTCACAGGTACTTACATATTAAATATTTGAAAAATAAATAAAAAATCTATTGAATGCCATGTACTTTTAAGGTTAACATACATTTTAATGTGAAAATTAAACATATTATTTTTCTCAGTCTTATAAATCAAAAATACAACTTTTGGTCTGATCAACAACGAAGAGTTTTAGGGGGAGAATAGGCAGATTTACTATTGAGTTACTTAAATTTTAAATAATTTATAAAAAGTAAACTTAGTAAAAAAGTAAAAGTTTACAGGCGATATCTAGAATTCGAAAATACGGTGGCTGTTCCTATTTATGTAACTTCCGTACATCATCTTAAAGAATATTATTTCAAGATATAGATTACCTTCAAAAGGTTCCTATTGACAAACTTACAATGAAAACTTACAATGTTGGATCATTGGATAGAAAATTTTAAACTGTGAAAACCGCAAAATGCCGGTAACTTATTTATTTTCGAAGATAAAACATTGTTTTTACATTAAATATTATTGCACATTTTATACTTAATAATTTGTTTATTAACGTTAATGTTGTTTTTCCTGTAACCTGCAATATGTCTGTCGAAACTTCTACTAATCGCAATAAATAAGAAATATCACACCACTAATAATATAAGCAGTGTCTAGGATTTTATCAACAACAGCCCAAAAACATTAAATTAATATAAAAGACTGGAATACCCCAAACCTGTTCCTCCACCTCTAAGGTGCTGAACCAATATTCATATGTTTGACGTCAACCTTGATGCAAGTAAACCTTTTTTTATGAAACCTTAAAAAAACATAAAATCCGCCATATATCTACAGTATCCTATAGAACTTAATCAGGTATTCAGAATAAAAATAATGAGAATGAACTCGGCAAAAAGCAGCCTTGATATAAAAGTGCCGCTATAGAATTTGTAGTGTAATTAATTAAATATGACAAGTGGTTTTTATATTATATGCAGTTTGAACTTCCGCTTCAGTTTCCGTTTAACAGCACAATAGTTTTTCTCCTTCATTGGTTTTTTGAAACGCATAATAAATAATTGATATAAAGAAATATGTAATAATGCAGTACTAAACGGTACGCTTATCTCTCATTTCCTGTTATTATTTTAAGTTAACTATGAGATAATACACATTATTATGGCGAGGTTGTAATCTTATGAGAGTTTAAATCTTATTTCGCAATCCAACAATATTTAGAGACATCGGCGCATTCGCCAATTTTAATCGCTATGGTACTGGGCGTGCCTATTATATTTTGCTCCTTTTCAACTCTATATAACTTTTGAACTAGTTGAGATAATGCGGTTTTCGCCAGTTGTATTGCAATTATAATTAGTTCCCTGAGTATCCGTCATTATTGTTCACTTCCGGTTTAACCGGAAATTGCAGCGTATTTTCAGGGATAGAGCAATTTTCTTATTTCAAGTGATCACCCTTTATATTTGTACAGCTGGAAATACTCGAAAATTCCATATTTGTCATGTAAATTATACATAGTGATGCTTTTATAGGCTTTTAAATTCACACGGAAAAAATATTGTTCTAATCTACTTTGCACTCTATACTCTAATCCCATAGACTTTTATTCCACTACATAAAAAACATACAAAAAATATTACTCGTAAGTAATATCATATGGGCATCTAATTTTCCGAAAAAAAATAGATGCCCGAATGGTATTTGACAAGACTATTTCATGAGTAACAGATTATTCTGCATACACATGGCTTACAAAACATACTACCTATTATACATGCATACATAATAAATATGTAGGTATTGAAAACTGAAAAACATAATTTATTTAATCACAAAATACTCCAAACTTAATTATTTATGGTACATTTAAAATATAAATTGCACTTTTTGTACACAGTAGGGGTATTGTTTGAAATCTTTGTTAACTCATTGATAACGATGGGTGTAGGTAAATCATTAATGTTGTTGATGGGTCCAGCTGTACAGTGAGAAGCTCGAGGAGTTGCTGCAGGTTCTTCTGTTTTCTGTTTTTTAGCTGAAGTTTCTGAGGTGTCACTTCTAACGGTGTTTATGATGTTGGAATAATGCTCATTATCCATTTGCCGATAAGGCTTAATTGAGTTGGCTGAACGGTGGCCAGTAATTTTAATTAATTATTGTTCACCCACTCCTCCTTTAGCCAGGTTACTGACTGCTGTCGACAGCATAGAGTGGTTTGTTATTTTTATTTCTTTTGTATTTAATTCCGCCTTCTCCGCTGGTGCTTTAGTCCATTTCGAAGATTTTCCCACTGAAGTATTTTGTACCATCCACTTGATTGTTCTTTGTTCCATTATGGGATTACTGTTAAGAATAATCTATCAGTTGTTATTCTAGATGAACGTTTAATCATTAGAATTTTAAAAAGATGGACTGAACTCTACCTCTTGAGTTCTTCGTGTTGGGGACCAGTATACCAAGGTTATACCAACCAGGTTATACCAACTATACCAAGGTTGCTTCGACACCAAAAAAACTAAAAATTGTTATTAATAATCAGTTAGAAGTAGTAATAAACAGTCTTAGAGGCTTAAATAATAAGGGGGAAAAAAATACTTGCATAAATTGCATACTTGCTCGTTTATTTAATTCCTGTGGTAGGAAATATTAATATAAACTAAAAAACATTCTTTTACATAAACCAAAACTCTTTAAACAATGTAAAACAAATAAAAAATATATAAAAAAACACATAAAAAACACTAAGAACTAACAACACCAGTTAGTAACACATTTATAATGGTCTTAAAAACAGCGCACTGGCTTCTTTTACGGCATTATTTGGCATTAAACTAAAATAATTTAAATGAAAGTAATAATACCATAAAATATAAACAATAACAAAGGATAAAATCTAAACAAGGAGAAAAAACGAACCCAATCTAAAACAATTAATAAAAACTTTTACATTTTACAATTTCCATGCTCTCAAATGCATCCAACTGTCTATTATTGGTCACATTTCTAACTAATATTAAATTACTAATATGTATTCTATGATTGTTGTCAAAAGCATGTTGTGCAACACTAGACTTATCTGTTCTTCCATATTTTAGATAAGCCATATGCTCTTTAAATCTGGTGTTAATTGATCGTCTCGTTTGTCCAACATATTTTCGATCACAATCATTACAACTAATTTCGTAAATCCCAGACCTTTCATTTGGAACAATTTTATCCTTTGGATTGTCTAAAAGTTGTTGTAATTTATTACTCGATGAATGAATCGCTGCTATACCCACGTTTTTGGAGACCTTACTCAAACAACGAGTAAACCGGGGTTCGTACGGGATGGATACATATTTTGGAGTCTCTATATCCTTTTGAAAGGTCGTAGAATTACGAAGTGTGTCCTTAAATTTACGCTTCCTAATTAGTTTTTCAACTATATCTCTAGGATAACCATTACTCACAGCTATATCTTTAATTAATACTTTTTCTTTTTCAAACCTCTTAGAGGAAAACTTAGTAAACGATGGACAAGAAAATTAAAACTTGCCATTTTATGTTGATAGCAGTGGTGAGAGTCATTAGGGATGTATCTGATCGTACTGGTATCTTTTCTCTCTCTCTCTATATATATATATATATATATATATATATATATATATATATATATATATATATATATATAAATATATATATATATATATATATATATATATATATATATATATATATATATATATATATATATATATATATATATATATATATCAAATTATAACCTATTGTCACTATTTTTAATTACTAATACATCTAAAAATGGAAGTTTTCCATTATTTTCTAGTTGATATGTAAACTTTACAGAAGTGAAACGACTATTTAATTTGGAAATGAAGTTTTCTACATCCGCATCTACATCTCTTAGTGTCAAACTTACTACTCTCTTAGTGTTCTACATATCTTAGTGTCAAACACGGCAAAAATGTCATCCACATACCTCAGCCAAATCCTAGGAAAATACTCGAATTCTTCTTTTGCTTCAGTTTCAAACGACTCATGAAGACATCAGCAATGAAAGGCGATAAACAGTTACCCATTGCGGTTCCTTCATGTTGTTCATAGAACTTGTCATTGAAACGGAAGCAATTTTGTTTCACACAAAGTTTTGTAAGGTTTGTATATTCTTCTATTACTTATTTTCTATAGTTGTTTAATTCGAGTAAATCCTCAAGATAGTCCAAGGTCTGTGGTTGTTGAATAATAATAACAAAAATAAAAAACCAATGGATAACCAAAGAAGCATTTTTTTATGCAAAAAATAGGCATCAAAATAGACGTATCGAAGTTAGCCCCGCTGTCGAAGTAGTCCCGGTTTACGGTTTATCTCGGTTCGAACTGCTTCAAAATTTAATTATTATTAGACAAATTTTGCGTGTCCATCGTACTACCGGCGAAATAAACACCCAAATCAAACATTTGTGCTCCTAGTAAAGGTTTAGTCTATCCTTTCTGAATATAATGGTTCAAATTTTTTTGATTTTTAATAAAGAAGTTATGGTCCGTCCATTCATCTTAAACAAAAATAAAGTTCGCAAAAAATCCGGTAATTCTCATATCATGATATGTTGTTAGGATTCATATCAGCTGGATAAAACCAAGGTTGCATCTTCGAAACGTTTTTGCTCTCTGTGTTGTGGGGGAAAACCACAGTTTTTGGGTTGTAACTCGTACATAATGGACCCTACGTAAAAAAATATGTTAGCTTTTTTCAATCCGATAAAATTTCCTTCATTTAGAGAGTAAGATCTAGAGACAGTTTTGTACAGCATTTTTTTCCAGCAAAACAGCAACTATATAATCCATATTATAAGTGTATTGTAGCTCTTTATTAAATTAAGCATAAAGCAAAGCATGTATGTCCTCATGATATTTTATAAATAACATATCAATAACTGGCTAAATCAGATATTTTGCAAAATAGACCCTGAAGTGTTGAGTTGTAAAGGAAAGTAGAAGAAATGTCACATTGTTATTCTAGTACTTAATTTATATTTATATAATGCATATTTATTTTATTATCCAAATTCAAAAAAATGTAATGTCATTTATTTTTGCTGACCGTTTGGATGGTCCCTATTTTTGTGGATCTGATGGTCCCGACATGGTATACATTATATTCCCAAGACATATCATGTAAATCAAGAGATATCAGGAAGTCATGTTTTCCGAAATACAGGAAAGAAGATATAAATTTATGTAGGTACCCTGTATCTAAATCAGTTTCTGGCAAAATAAATTTAATTATTACGCATATACATATTCAAAAAAATAGCTATTTTTAGTACAAGTTCGATATCCCGTATCCTTACAAGATATAAATCTTGAATAAAAGATTAGTTACTCTGACATTCACCGCTGCTGTTTCAGAAAGAAATCTATTTAGAGACAATTACTAGTCTTAGTGAAGTCATGTGTGTAATAATATAAACAAACAATAAGGCGACATTTCAAGTTGTAAGGTCGCTTATATTGCAACTTCAGTTGCTTATATAACAACACATAGCCATTCAAATTGTGTTCTGTATTCTAAAAAATTTGGTCAAGGTGACAGGTATATAAAGCAGTGTGTTAATGTTGCGCTTTGCAACGTATCTGCAGTGGCATATATATTAATCGCTAATCAAACAAATCAATTATCTACAGAATTAATGCAATTAGTCCTTGTTCCCTTCAGCCATGACTTACAGAAAAATTATCGGAAACATTGCTACAAACACAATTAACATTTTGGCTGCCTGTAAAACTGTTCATGAATTCTTGTTCATGAAATGCTGAAATTAATAATGGTAATATTGTAGCTGTAATATTCGTATTTATTCCGCTGTTGATATCCGAGAAAACTCATCATAGACATGCCGAAAATATGCATTTCCGGACGTCGGACATTATTAGGTAAATAGTTAGGACCTGATTATAATATAGTTAGTGTTTTATGGCTGGGATTTTGTATGTATATTTTTCCCGACTAACAGAGGTTCAGACTAGAACACAAATCACAAGGAAACATCACCATAATTGGATATTGTTATATATTAACGTATTTTCAAAGGTTCCCGCTAGTGAATGAGATAATTTCAATTCAAATCAATGTTAAAAATCTCCATTTTAGCCATTCTTTTGGTGTGTCAAACACCAAAAGAATGGCTAAAAAAATTTTAAAAAAATAAATAAATAAAATAAATAAAAAAAAATAAAAATAAATAAAAAAAAAAAAAAATAAATATTTTTATTTTTGTTTGGTGTAATTATATCAGTACCTACCTATGACAAATATTTACTTTAAGACTAAGAACCTAAAAGAGAGCGAACAAAAAAATCTCATTCTCTATTTCATGTTGATTCTTACTTTAAAGTAGGTATTTATTAATTTCTGGCACACATTGTGAATCATTTTGAGGAATAGGAGCGTTTATTTTTTGCTTTCTAAACTGATACTTGTACCATATCATATCTCTTTTACAAAGCCATTTCCATTTATTATTTTTACATGGCCACATAACTGAAATTTTGCACTCAAATTTCCTTATATTTTTAATAATTCTTGGGTAATATGATTCCTCATACTGCAGAATTATATAGTCCCTGTATGTATTACCTTGTATTGTATTATCATTGACTGGAATATTTTTAACTGAATCTTTCTCCATGTGTTCTATTGCGATTTGACCACTTCTTTCAGAATGTTTGCATCCACATTCATCGCCCTTTGTTTCCATAAAGTGATTTTTTTTTTTAAATTCCCATTATTGTCAATCGAAATCTTTCTCTTTTTTTGTTTGCTCCTGTTCGTTTTGTTCAAGTTTAGTCTTTCCCAGTTTATTCCTTTTCTTGGCTTCGCGTTTTTCCTTAAATAATCTTTCTTTTTCTAAACGTTCAAATTCTTTCTTTTCTTGAATTTTTTCCACTTTTTCGAAGTTATAGCGTATGGCATTTTAGTTTTATTTTCTTTGATTTGTCCTTTTTATTGTCTATATTTTGAAGTCTGGGCTATGGTAGGTGTTGATTCCACAAGTCATGCAGTGAAACATTTTCTTTCTTCTTCAAGTCCAGTTTCTTCCTCTCCAAACTTTCATTTTCAACTCATTTCTCTTCTTGATTAATTTTTGTTGATCCTTTCTCTGTATTTGGTAAATAATTTTTTTTTCACCAGATTCCTCAACACATTTTGTATTATAACTACATTTTGTATTATCATGTTTCCTAAATTCGAATTTTATCATCCTTGTTTTTACTTTCTTGAACTAAATTTTCCTTCCGTTCAGTCCACTCTTTAGGCTCAAACATGTACATGTACAAAACGTGCTACAAGTCTTTATATGTTGGAAATATCTAAAATAAATCTCCTAAATCTTAATCCACAAACTCACCTTAGTGCTCATCGTAAGCAAAATGTTGTTTGACACACTACTCGCCAACACAATGTGACTTGCAACACTTATATTGACGCCATTATAAACATGGCCAAAATATGATATATACACCATAGATAGCAGTCCTACTTACAAACACGAATCTATTATTTTATTAGCATATTATAAACTTAGTTGTACGTAATTTATACAGAATGTGTTCATTCGGTGGTGAGTGTTCAGTTACTGGTACAATCCCGGGTTCCCACATTTTGTGCTTTCAAAATTATTTTTAACTTTTCTTGATGATTGTTAACTTAAGACATGTCTACATTTGTGGAGAGAGTCCTGCACAGGTATTAGGGGTAAAGAGCGATAGTCCCGCTCGCACCCTCTTATTGAGGTGATGTTTTTAGCCAATAGATATATTGCTGCCAATCTGGGTTAAGATCAGCATATTGGTTATACATACAAGCCAATTTGTCAGATAAGTAATCAAGCCGCCGCGATTTTAAGAAGAGAACAATTTAAAAATGGTATATATCAAAATATTTGCAAAAATAGGAACATTTAATGCGGCAACTAGGAAGTGGTAGGATCAAAATCGCATATATGCATCTTGGACATTGAACGGAGCAGAACAAAATTATCCCACAATAGAGAAAGAACTTATGGCCATAGTTTGTGCGACGATATACTTTCGCCCCTATCTGTACGGTAGAGAATTTTAAAGAGCCCCCCTCGCGTCTTGTGAGAGAGAAAGTTAGAGGAGTATGATCATGAAATAAGTTTCAAAAACGCAGACGCACTTTCCCATATTGAAAGACATACCACGTTTGAAAAATATATAGAATATTTCAGTAATCAAGTTCATAATTCTTACCCAGTTGATATACAAATTATTGTAGACTAAAATTTTTATTGAATCGGTTGAAATAGCCGGTAAGGAAAATACTTTTCTGAAACAATGCAATGAAGATATCGTTCGAGTGCGTTATGTTATGCGAATAAAGTCTGTAAAGTAAAGAGTAAAGAACCCCGATTTTCCGAAATAATGTAAACCCACGTGAATTCGGATAAAACGGATTCCATTCTGCAACGGTACTCACGCCCTAACCCAAATCATCTGCTACATTTTTAAGCAATTCACCTCTAACTAAACCTCTAATTCCCTCAAGTTTCTGTTGTATTGTAACAATAACGCGTTTACGCCTATTACTACGCCGTCCCATCTTGGGGTTATTGAATCCGACTGAAGTACACAAATAATAGTGACCAGCGAAAGGGGAACCACCAGCTTATATTGCGGATAATGCGGGGATTTCTCCCTAATAACTACTAAATAAAATAACTATTTCAGTTAAAACGGACAAATTTTACGTGATCTCATTCGAATAAAACCGAACCGCGATTATCCGAATCTACTGTATGTTTATTTAATTTTTACAAGAATTATTCCTGAAGTGTGTTTTTGAGCACCTTCGGCTTTGTTTATTGTTGGCTTCCCGGGTTATGTTTTCAAGAATATCCTAGTGACACTGTCAGAAAATTCATACATTTGAAAGCTCCAAATTTTCTGCCTGAAATACGCGCATTTTTCGAGAAGAAGTATGAGCGAAATGGATATTAAAGAAGCAGCTAACGCTTGTTTATTTATACTACCTCAGAAGTCGAAGAAGCGGTATGAACAGGCATACAGATCGTTTAAAGATTGGTGTCTTCCCGAAAGCAAAGAAGAGATTAGCGGGAATGTGCTATTAGTATTTTAATGAAAAGTCTGCAGTCCTTAAGTCTCCATCCAGTTTGACACGTGTTGAAGTCAACTCTATCAGTATAATATGATGATGTGGATATCAGTAAATACCCCAAATTTTTTTATGTAATATTACTTACGTCCCGTCGTCATTAGGTACGTAAATTTAACCTACGTCCATCAAAGACATAATAATCTTGTTGCTGTCAAGGAGAGTAGAAAAACAATATTGTATTACTTTTCAGGTACTTTCCTAAATCAACTCAGAGGTCATTGTTCCGTCATGCACTAAAACAAAACAAGTGTTGCGTTAACAATATAATATCGAAAACATGCGAAATGACAAAAAAATCGTAAAACAAAGATCATTAAGAAACATATTCAAAATAAGACACCTTCTGACTGAAAAAAAAACAATTGCGTAAGTACCATGTTAGGTACCTACCTATTTCTAATTCAAAGTTAACATAATGGCAAAAAAATGTACCTCGACTAACTATACTTGACCAGCAGCAAAGGAGGTTTGATGTAGATATGCTTTCACGGATGTATTATTCCGTAGTAGACTTTAATATTATATTTTATATTGAGAATATTTTATATTAACCTTATTTATTATCTCGACAAAATATTGACAACAGGATATTCTTTTTCCTGAAAAATTGTGAAATGCCGGGAAAATCTACGTGATTTACTATCCGTACTTTATTTAGATCGTGATTATTTTGCAATAAATCTTACTCTTGCTTCAATTTTCTTGTAAACAATTTACCTTTTAAAATATAATATTATAAATTAATAAAGCTGCCATTTGTTTGTACATAATAGAATATTTTCGAATTAAACATTATTGGCAGAAATAATTAATAACCATGAAACAGAAGAGTCATCAGAAAAAAGGTTTCGGACAGAACATTAAATTTCATTTGAGAAAAAATATATTTGTTGTACAACTGTCAAAAAAACTTGACATTTCTGCATCTCTAGAAGATGTTTCATGTTTCTGCTGATCAGAAACGTTAGATATTTCTTGAAGAGTTGATTCCAAAATTTCATCAGATATTTTAATTTGTTTGGAAGAAGATGGACAATTCAATATTATGCTAGAAATCTCAATTTTGTTATTCAAACTATCATCTATATATGCTTCTGCTACGGAGGCAGATTTCCAGCCACCGTGACGTTTTATGGATGTAATATTGCCTCCTGCATTGGCCAGAAGAGTTACAGAGCTTCTCCTGAAACAGTGACCTGTGTAGCTCTTATAAATGTCTTTTCCAAGCCATTTTGCAATCAAGCTGGGAATTTCTCCTATTTTATTTATCCCCACATGTTGGTTAATACATTTTCCTCTCGAATATTTCAAAAATAATCTTTACTTTTCGTATGAGGCGGCCGTAGTGCTATATACTTGCGGTATATCTCAATACAATCAGAATTTGAAACAATAAACGTTCTTGCACAATAGGTCTTCATATCAAGTATTTTAAGAATCAATATAGATCCAGCATCTTCAATGGCATCAATAGTTATATGTAATAATTCTTCACGGCGACAAGCACCGCTGATACCCAAAATTAGGACAATCTACAAATAAAAAATATTGAAATTACTACTAATCTTACAAAATTATGATTATATCTGTACCTTATAAAGTAAATGTGTTTCGTTATCAGCATCTTGAATAAATTTATTGATATATTCCCTTGATGAAACTTTAGATTTCTTTCCTCGGTATCCGACGCTTTTGTTCTTAATGAGCGGGACCAATTTTGAAAACTTCCTTATTTCAATATTTTCCTTAACATTCAATGTACTTTTCAACATTGAGTAGACACTCCATAACGTAGGTTTTATAATTTTTGATTTTTCCTCAAAATATCATATATAAGCACATTTTTAGAAACATTTTTTACATGTTTCTTGTCGCACCATTCACGAAATTGGTCATATGTTTTCTCATATACTAACATGGACTTGGCCGGTGACATATTAGATACTATTGCATTTGCTTTCTCAGATATATCTGATGAGGTATCACTACCACTATCATAATCAACATCCATCTTCTTGAAAATAACTTTAAATTGAAGCAACTACGAGCAAACACAGTCAAACAGTCAAACACGCGGCGTGCCAACAAACCGTTTCTATAGTAACGACACAGAAATACCACCTGATACTGTGAAATTGTATTGGAACTACTGATAACAGTAAGGATGACATGTATGGAAAAGAGAAGTATTATTTAGTTATTTTGGACTTATTTTTTTCAGACAGGAAAAATTTTTGAATACGATTTTACTGAAAGCATTGAATAATATTTTTAAGACAACAGTCGTTTAAAAGCGATAACTTATCGGGACAGAAAACCACGTCAAGATGTATTGGAAGTATTTATGGATGTCAAATGATGTCAAAGATGTCACATTTACCGGGATCACAAAATGAATTTACTAAAACTAAAGCTGAAAATTTCCGATTTACTTACCCACCCATCTGAACTAATTTGTAAGTGTTGGATTTTTGTTTCGTTGAGTTTTAATTTGTTGGCTGTAAATCATATTTTCGCATCTTTTAGACTATCTATGTTTAGTATTGATTTGTCTCGATCAATTAATGTGGTGTCATCTGCAAACAGGATGCACTTACTATGGGGATTTAATTCTGATGGAAAATCATTTATATAACATAGAAACAGGAAAGGTCCTAATACCGAACCTTGGGGAACTCCGTTAGTGACAGGAAGCATTCCTGATTCAGTATTATTACAAACAACATACTGTTTCTTATTTGTTAAGTATGAGGAAAGTAGTTGGAGTGTTTTACTTATAATACCATAATACTCTAATTTGAGCAACAACAACTCCGTCCGTGATGACACAGTCAAACGCCTTTGTAAGGTCGCACATAAGCACTGGAACCTTCATCAAGACCCACAACCGCATCATCAATCAAAGCCATTATTGCCACAATTGTTGACTTCTGCTTTCTAAAGCCAAATTGCGTTGTGCTGAAAAGTTTTTTACTTTCAATGTATGAAACTAGTGTTTTTATATGAATGATATTGCATATAATAATTCCACCAGGTATATCATATATGTTCATTGCATTTTTTTAATTTTATACATATTAAGTAAATATTTGTAATATAAACTTACGACATAACAAGTTATTCTGAAAACTAATATATTTGCTGTTTGTGAATAAAGCAGATTTCTTAATAAGAATTACCAAATCAAACAAATGTATTTATTTTCTACCGAAACAGATATCTTTTTGGAATCAGTTATCATCATTCATTATACGCGTAAAATTTACGTACCGATTTGTTTGTAAACAAACAAGTTAACTTTAATCAGCCATGTTTACGATGCATCTTTAACACTTTTAAAAAACATTGTAAATGCTAGCGAGCGTGGTTTAATGTCCGCACATATGTCTACATATCCTCACAGTAACTTACATTTTAAGAATGACCATTAATAGGCAAACCGTTTAAATAAACAGAAGTATCACGTCAATTACAATGTTAGATAATACTCATAAAATGTATTTTTTTGTGGATGCTAATATAAATTTCACTGAAATACAAGTTTTGAGAAATGAATAAGATAAATATAAATATTTTTATGCGGGAATGAACATGTTATGGACCATAGTAAAATGTGTTCATGTACCTTAGGTCAATCATCATGTATCTTGGACCATTACGAAATAAATTTTTAATACAAAGAAAACATTATATTTCAAGGGTTTAATAATTTATTATGTTGTATTTTTTATTTGATAATAAAATACTTGCCACAGAAAGAAAGAAAGAAAGAAGAACTATCTTCATCGTGACGTACATAAGTCACAAATATAACTTTTCAATTAACTTCCTTCTACTCAAACATATAGGTAGTGAGTCCAGCAACCGCAGTTGATACATCGGTACCATATTCTTCCACTACAATCACTCTCCTTTGAATTTTTAAAATACAGACGTTCTTCGTTTATCACCATCTACATCGTCGGTGGATACAAGATTAGGAGCTTCATCCGCACTTACATAATGATAGAGTGGATAGAGATTAGATAGAATGATAGACTGAGAGTTCTGACAAATTTCTTTGCCTGTTTACAAATTTTATAGGTTGCTTTTTTGCCAGTGGATTCTCGTTTAACTCCTTACTTTGCTTTAGAGACTTGTTTCTTTGCCACTTCTTGTTTTTTTTTATCTTATTTATTATCTTATTTTTCTGATGACTAAGCTTTCTGTTCTCCTGACGTATCCTCTCAATTACCTAATATTTTTGCAACCTCTTTCAATGTTTTTATGTGATTCAACTCGATCGGTGTATCCGGTGTATCGATGTACACGCTCAAGGAACCGTCATCTGTGAATACCTCTGAATCCTATGGATAAATTCATTACTTGCGAAAGCCAGAGAGAATGTTGTTTGGAGTAAAGCTACTCTCAAGGTATCTGCAATTGCATGAATATTAAAAGTATTCCCATGATGATTGAGAGGCCATGTTTGAATAGTCGGATTCTAATAGGCCTTCACTGGAAAAAAACAGTCCTTAGGTCTGGAGCTTATGAGATGTATGAGGTGGAAATGTCGCTACTACTACATCAGCAGCCCTTTTCAATTTTCAATTAGTAGCTCAACGGAAAGATGTGTTGCAGGTTTTTCTAAAACTAAGAGGACCCTTAGGTCTTCTTTAGAATATTCCTATAATATTCCTTTACTATAATATCAAGTAGACACCAAGGTAACAAACAATGACTGGTATGAATAACACCCGAGTTTAAACTCCGAGTATGTACTAATGATCAAGTGAAGTTTGTGCTCCAATTTATATAAATAAAAAGATTTCGATTTGAGGAGTACTTACCTGCTCCTGGTACATAAAAGTAGATACTCATTTTATTGATATTAAGGTAGAGCAAGAATGATTTCTGCTAACGCAGCTCGCCTCGGTTGCCCGTTTTGTCTAACATTATTGTCAACCTGCTCTTGCGCCGGATACGGAACTGGAATATCTTGTAATGGAGCTCCATGGGATCAAGCTCATCTTTTAAATATTTTGCTACGTTGTGTAACATAAAAGAGCATATGGTAAGTTTTCGAACTTTTTCTATGGATACTCGAACTTTATATTGAGGCATCGGAAATCGTTGTTTTTGTTGACCAAAACGTCTTTCAATTATTACACGCTCCTTTGTAAATAAATTATTATAAGCACGCTCCTGTGGTGTATTAGGATTTCTAAAAGGCACAATTAGCCACGGTGCTATGCCATAACCTTCATCTCCTAAAATTAATGCATTCGACCTCTGAAAATAATTCCTTGCAATGTTATAAATTCCCGAGTTGCTCCATATTCGCGAATCATGGACAGATCCTGGCCATTTTGTTTGCCACCTTTGTTTCGCTTCTATTATATCAGCAGTATTAGGATTTTGAGGAAATTTTATCCACCGTCCACATTTTTCTATTAACTTATCAGCAACTTCCGTCGCAACTTTTGATACAGAACTTTGGTGGACACCAATATCTTCTCCTACTCCTGTTTGAAAACCTGGGTCACTTACATATCTCAAAAATATTTTCATTTTATCAACGTTACACATAGCACCACCTCTTCTTTCTCCAGATTCTACACCCAAAAAGTGATTTGATAGCCACTTGACATGTTCTTTAGTAAATCGATACAATGCTTTAAAGTCCCGATCACACGTCGTCCTTCTAGGTTTGTAATATTTTTCGGAACGCAAATTAAGGATAAACTGAGCCATACCTCTGCCGCGATCAAACTGAGGTCTGCTGCCTATCAGACTCCAAAATTATGAAATAGATTCTCATCCCGAAGAGCATGGACAATTTTTTAATCATACCAAAAATTCTATTCATATCGCGTGGAGTATTTCCTCCAAATTGTTGAGTATAAACTAAATGCTCATTTTTGATCATATGAGCCAATGAATGGGTCGAATAAAAAAATTTATCGATAGCAATAAGAAAAAATGAGAAGAACAGCATAGTGAAATTTTATTGCGAACTTCTTATTTTATTAATGGTTTTAAATCGGGTAAATTGAAAATGGATTACTCACATATGGAAAAGGAGAAATTATAGAAATTCCAGAAGCAAAATTGTGGTCGAGCAGTCCCAGGTTTCGTCCAGATGGAATCGACAATCATACAGTAGTTTTCATCCAGCTTCCAGTATCCCGTAAAGCAGTTTCAAGGATAGGAAAATACTACAAAATAACAAATTTACGTAAACAAGGTTCCTCCTACCGAACTACTTTAATAAAGCTAGCAAACAAAAATTAAAACGAATTCGTAAAACTTAAAATATAAGAAGTATTCACTATATGACTATAAACACTTACCAGATAAATTTTATGCATATATGAGCTCCATATATAAGTAAATAATATTGGTTAAACACTCAGGATCTTATCTGCCAATTTCTAACAATCTAGATTAAATAAAGATCAGTAGTATAGACAACCAATGAAACAGATATGCGTAATGAGAGTTGCCTATCATGATTCGGTACGTTATCATATTTATATATCAAATATAAATAAAATACATAACTATTTTAGAGTAAATATTTATAATTTATTAACCTTTAATGATGATAATATCTTTTTGTATAAAATAATAATAATAGATAATTCCAAGGTTGATATGTTGACTATAATTTCTTATTTCTCCTTATAAAAAATAATATTACATCCACAAATTCTTTTAGAATTATTCTTGTTTCTTAGCATATGATCTGTTGTGTTTTATCAACCCTATTTCCTGAAAACTAGGTACCTATCTGCAATTTCTCTAAATATTATAATAAATTTGTATATCTCTGCGTCTTGTTTAAATATGTGTACTGAAAATTGCAACAACACACCTACTTCTGTGATGTAAAGTAAGCAAATAGACGAATAATAAGGAACATACACTTACCAGTCCTATATCTGGACATACACACGGAAATGAACCACTTAGAAGTTGTTTCACTACAAGTTCTTTCACCTTCATTGAGGATCTTCAGAGTGGTGTACGACCTGTTTCATTGATCATTTATACTAGAATTTAAAATATTAATACTCCAACACTAGTAGTGGCGTTTTATGACATCAGTTTTTGACGGAACTTAGAATTACTTAGAATTGACGGAACTTAGAACAAATTCTTAGAATAAACAAACCTAGTC
This sequence comes from Tetropium fuscum, assembly GCA_964058915.1. Classification (NCBI taxonomy): domain Eukaryota; kingdom Metazoa; phylum Arthropoda; class Insecta; order Coleoptera; family Cerambycidae; genus Tetropium; species Tetropium fuscum. The sequence goes on along the minus strand of CAXKVY010001279.1, from coordinate 117,003 downwards.
TACTATTTATATTTGTTCTTGTAAGAATTTGTGTTCCGTCAATAACTGATGTCATAAAACGTCACTGCAAGTGTTGCAGTATTAATATTTTAAATTCAATGAAACATGTCGTACACCACTTTGAAGATCCTCAATGAAGGTGAAAGAACTTGTACAACTTCTAAGTGGTTCATTTCCGTGTGTATGTCCAGATATAGGACTGGTAAGTGTATCTTCCTTATTATTCGTCTCTTTGCTTATTTCTCTATGTAATGAAATGCTACAAACCCAAGATTACTTTTCACAATATATATATATATATATATATATATATATATATATATATATATATATATATATATATATATATATATATATATATATATATATATATATATATATATATATATATATATATATATATATATATATATATACTGTATATACTATATATATATATATATATATATATATATATATATATATATATATATATATATATATATATATATATATTATATATATATACTGTATATACTATATATATATATACTATATATATATATATATATATATATATATATATATATATATATATATATATATATATATATATATATATATATATATATAACTGCTGTTCAAAATTATCGCACCACGTTAATATTTGCTAAAATTTGTCTCATAACTTTTTTACTTTTAGTCCTTAGTTCTTTAGTCTTTTTTGATAATTTTTTTAGAATACTGTAGATAAAACGACTAATTTCAACTTGCATGTCCAGTCTTTTGTTAACTGAGGACGGTTTAGGTATTATACAGGGCTAACTAAAAGGTTGTTATGTAACCCTAATTTTAAAACACTCTGGAATAATTTCGTAACCAAATTCTTTCAAAATACCAATTTTTGTTAAAAACCATTCCTTTCCTACATTTTGTTTTTTGGTCCATGTCTTTAGATGCATTGGTTCAAAATTATCACACCATACAGAAATCAATTGAAAAAACTTTCAGGCTGAGAAGAAACATTTTTTAATTAACAAGAAAACAAAGGAAAACAAAGAAATAAAATTATGTGAGCTGATCCCTAGTAGGTTGTGTTGCCACCTCTAGCTCGGATTACAGCCTGAATCCGCCGTGGCATACTTCGAATGAGGTTTTGAATGACGGGTTGAGGAATATTATCCCACTCATGAAGAGTAACCTGTTTCAGCTGTTGAAGGTTCTGTGGGGCTGGTAGACGTCGTCTCACTGCTCTCTTAATGATGTCCCATAGGTGTTCGATGGGATTTAAATCCGGGTTTCGTGCTGGCCAGTTCATAACATCAATATGGACTTCATTCAAGTACTCAACACAAATTCTTGCTACATGTGGTCTTGCATGAATATGAAATCAGGACCAATAAACGGAGCATAGGGCATTACATACTCCTGGAGAATGTTCTCTACGTAGTATTCCGTATTCATAGCCCTTGCATGAATAGGGACTAATTCCGTACGGCGATCGAAAAAAATACCCGCCCAAAACATTTTGGAGCCACGACCAAAGGATTCGTTTAGAACGAAATTGAAGGCAGCTTCCCTTTCCCCTTGTCTTCTATGCACACTTTGCCGCCCATCACAAGATTTTATGCTTATTCTTGTTTCATCGGAGAATAGGACTTTCCTCCAGTCATCGATAGTCCAATTTTAATGTGCTCGTGCAAATCGTAATCGAGCTACCTTCTGAGCCCTGGTAAGTTCTGGTGCCTTTATGGGCCTTCTACTGATCAAACCTGCCTCCCGTAGTCTTCTCTTTACAGTAAGAACAGAAACTTGAACATTTCTAACCATCTCAAGTTCACTCTTCAATTGCGAACTTGTTACTGTCCGATTTCTTAAAGCATTTTGGCGGAGAAAATGGTCATCCCTAACATTCGTCGCCCTTTTTCTACCCTGCCCATGTCTCCTGGAGTGAGAACCAGCTGCCCTGTGACGGTCTAACATTCGACTTATTGTCGAATGGTTAACACTCAGAATTCAAGAGACATATCGCATACTTCTACCCTCTTCAACCAAAGTTTGCGCTCTTACACATTCCAATGCTGTCAAATGTCGCACACGATTCATTATTTAAAATTGCTGAATATTCCTCAACACCGTATTGTTTTTAAAAATGTGTCAAAATGAGATTGCATACACCCAATCATTGTTTTTTGGTTGACATACGCCGCCTACATTTTACATATCACTTGTAACAGCTGAGTAAATTAACAGTAAACTGTTGATGACAAATTCATTTTGCTCTTAAAAATGAACCAATGTATCTAAAGATATGGACCAAAAAACAAAATGTAGGAAAGGAATGGTTATTAACAAAAATTGGTATTTTTAAAGAATTTGGTTACGAAATTATTCCTCCGAGAGTTTTAAAATTAGGGTTATATAACAACCTTTTAGTTAGCCCTGTATAATACCTAAACCGTCCTCAGTTAACAAAAGACTGGATATGCAAGTTGAAATTAGTCGTTTTATCTACAGTATTCTAAAAAAATTATTAAAATTGGACTAAAAGTAAAAAAGTTATGACACCTCAAATTTTAGCAAATATTAACATGGTGCGATAATTTTGAACAGCAGTTTATATACACACTAAAAAGTAAACGTTATTAAGTGTATGATTTAATAATATTTATCCACAATCACATTATAATTGGAGTTTTATCCACACTTATGGAACATAGAAAGTATCACTTTATCCACTAGTGGAATAATGAAAAATACAAGGTTAAATCAATTACATTTTATTTTTATTTATTTTTTATTAATATTAACATTTATATTAATCGACATTTCCTTCTCTGTATTATTGTATTTCACTTCGTATCCATTAATAACAAGCTTGTAGTTGTTACCGGTTTCAGAACGCATAGTGCTTATCGAAGTTTTTGATAAATCTGTAGAAACAATGGATATCTCCTCTTGTAAGAAACGACTAGTACCAGAAGTACCTTGGATTTTCCTTGTGATATTAAGCGTATTGGATATAGAATCCTCGATATAACTTTCTGCTATAGCGAAACTTCTCCACCCACCATGTCGTTTATTTCTTGTAAGGTCGGCACCTTTATTTGCCAGTAAAGTTGTTGAAGTCCGCTTCATGCAGGCCTCTATAAGTTTCTGCGTTTGCCAGATTCATAAATGAAGCAACTCTTGAACGAACTTTCGACAAAGTGTTGATTCCAACAAGTTGTGAAGTACATTTTTGAGTAATGTATCGTAAAAACTGTCGTTGGATAACTTCTTAGGACGTAAGGACATGTATTTTCTACACGTCTCCACAGTATTGGTAGATAACCTTTCTTCAATAATTGTGAATTTTCGTGAGACGCCTGTCTCGGTATCTGATATAGAAAGAAGCTGATATACGCCCCAGCCCCTGTCTACTACATCATTGATTTTCAAATTCGTCAATTCATAGCAACGACAGGTACCAGACACCTCCATTATTAGTACTACCAAAAATATTTTGAAAGTTTATTATCTAGAATGTTTAAAAGGTTAAGAGATATTACCTTAATCATCAAATATTCTTTATCGCAAGTCCTTGTCATAAATTCTTCCATGTGTGCCCTTTCCAATACCGCAGCTTTATTCACTTTATACCCTCTCAACTCACTCCTCAGATAGGCAGTGATCTTACTATATTTTTCAATATCTGTGTTTTTATTGACCTTTACAGCGGCCTTCAGCATCGAGTACTTCCACCACATTTATGAAATTGCATACTTCTGCAAATTTAAGAAATACGATAGCAGAACTTCCTCATTTATTGTCATTACCCCCGTATTTCTTTCCATTCATTAAATTCGGAAAATACTTTTCATAATGTACCTGGACTTCGCAGGTAATAATTGGAGAATGGCTTCTTCAGCTTCCTGAAGAATTCTCTCAGAAATACAATGACTTTCTTGCAATTTTCATCAACATCAATTTTTACAAATGAAATCGATAAACAATCGAAACTAAATCTCTATTGTGCGGGTAAAAGGGCATAAGTCAGAAAATGGCTAAAACGACTTATCTACATCGGTGAAAGCGCCGTCTGCTAAAGATGTGTCTGGTGAAGTCGGCTTAAGTCAACTCTTATTACTATCACTTCAACGAATTGTGTTAAATAGGGCCTAACTACCACAACAGCGATGACACATGTAACTTAATTCCCGATTCATCCAATGCTTTTTCAATCTAGAAGATTTAATTCAACTTGTGTCTGAAATACCAGTATGGCTTAATTCGTTTTTACCTAATGAGTAACTAAACAAAAGCGTCTGATATGTTGCATGTGCAGCTCTGTTTCTGTAAATGTTGTGCATATTTTAGTATATTTATGTGAGAAATGTCAGAACGTAAAATAAGTTTTTTTTATAAAATGCTGTTCTATCCATTTGGATTGGACTTATGTTACTGTTTCTGTAAAGTTTTTGCATCGTTTGGGCTTAAAATAATTAAGTCTAGTTTAAATTCTAGAATACGCCAAGTGGTCGAAAAATTGAGTAATTACTGTTTTTCACCCTAACTTTTGTCACCATATTCAAATTCATTTACTCTCTAAATATTTTCCTGATTTTACAAAATTGAGAGAAACATCGAAAATTCATTCTGAACATTCATATTTTTTCACATATGCTCTTTTACCTGCGCAATAGAGAAATAGCAACCATTCAACACCTTCCAAGTATTTTTTAAAATGTCAAATGTATGTGAATAATTTTTGACGTTACAGCCGCTGTCAGATTGAAATGTCAAATCATCTTTTGATTAAATCTGATTATAAATGACCATGATTGTGGATAAAATGTTGTATAGCATTCTTGTTTTAGTTGCGTTTTATCCACTCAAGAAAATTAAACTCTAGAACTTCCTTCTGGAGTTTAAACTTTCTTGCGTGGATAAAACGCTATCTAAAACATATATACAATAAATAACTATTAATAACACGTGAAATAATAAAGGCATATTGTGTAATAGTTGTTTATTTGTTACCTCTTATATTACCCACATAGTAAATAGCATATTAAATAATAATACCGGTAATAGAAATTAAAAAAAAAACAACAAATAAAACAATAACGTTCAACACTTCTTAGAAAGTAACTTTAATGATTCCATTATAATATGTTATGGAACATGCGGAGGTTGACAGCGAGAGTTTGCTATATAATGTCCACGAACCGTGGCATTAGTTATTATACAATTGGAGTGCTCTCAATGCATGAAAGATACATAATAAACAAAGGTGGATATACTTTCAGTGTCATATTTTTACTATCACTTTATAATGTACTACATTTTTCGCGTAAATAAACTCACTTGTAATAAATAAACTAATGGGAAAAGGAAATTACGGTTAGACATAAATCGATAGGTAATTGCAATTGTTTCAACTTCTATTTGACTGGGCAAAGGTAATTGTATTATTGTTTTTATGAATAATTGAATATTAAAAAATAAACAATAAACTATGCTTGACTTACTATTTATTGCACTCATTAAATAATATTCTATGTAAAATTCTATTGAGCAAGAAGTGTTAAATATTTGTCATCAGTAAGTAGTATTTTATTTTCTTACGTAAGTTCAGTGAGATGCTGAAATATCAGTATACCTATGCACTACAGAGGAGAGACATCGCTATGCCAGTCTCCAATCAAAGACTAATTTTGTCATGTCCACCTTTGACCAGTAGTATTTTGAAATTCGCACACAAATATGTGCGGAAATGAAAATATTTACCACATCTTTTCTAGGTGTTATTGTTCTATTTATATGGTAAAAAACAGAAAAAAGAGAGACAACCGTGAAATATATACCTATGCGATTGTTATATAAGTATACTATTATCTATTACTCAACTCTATTTTTAAGATGTTGGTGATACAAATATCATATCTATTCTTCTAACAGTACGGAAGTGTGTTTGATTCCTTGTTTAGAATTCTACAGCCGCAAATTTGTGTAAATGTAATTGTATTTATTTTTTTAGTCTTTTGCTCATATTAGTTCTGTTGTACACGATACTAGGATGGTATTTTTCATTATACTTATGGAAAATTATTTATTTATGTACGAATAGGTATATGTTCAGATTATCTAAGTTGTCCTACGAGAGCATTGATTTTGTATAACATCATTGACGTCCTGCCAACGCAAATGAACTAATAGCTGTAAATAAAATTACTTTGAAATACAAATTTCTAATAAGACTGTTTTTTATGGTAATGTGTATGGTAGTAAATAAATGAACAAAAATTCTCAATGAGACAGCTAAAATAATCTTCCGCCATCTCGATGTATGAGATATTTTTTTAAATTCAACACAATTAGGTACACGCGCAAAATGTGCAAATAAAAGAAACTACAAAATGCTGTTTAGGATACTATAGAATTTTACAAATTTTGTAATACCAGATTGTCGTTTAAATATTTTAAACACTTTTTAAGTTGACGTTATACAATAATATTAAAACTTTTATTCAAATTCTAGGACCTAATTAGATACTGTTAAATGGTTTTGATTTAAAAAAACATTATAGAATTAAGTATGGATTTAAGTTTTATAAGTTTAAGTGAAGCTTGACATTATCTAGTGCAATTTCAAATGAGATGTTTTATTGTGCAGAAACAATACCAGGTTGTTATTCTGTGTCCTCATTTTAGTTACAAATTTATAGAGCCATGTCGTCATGACATCTTCTGTCATTCAAGCTTTTTTTGTTGGATACCCAGTGGAGAGGCGACTTATCAATATGTACCCCCTTAAATCCCCAGGGATTTTTCACCTTTTCACCTTCCACATTTGGTGAAAAACAAATTCTTAATTCGCTGTTTTGCAGTTTTTCTTCCACTTTTTTCCGTCGTCATTTTTCAACCATCTCATCTACATTAAACACGTCCTTTTGGGATATAATCCTTTAAAATAACTGACAGGTTTTTTTTCAAAGTTCTCACGTCTTCAATATTCACCTCTGCAGATTCACAACACACA